>OX376372.1:8938810-8978810 GCA_947369275.1 Nemotelus nigrinus
ATGCATCAGCTGTTCTGTGATGGATCTTTTTTTGTGCCAATGTTCTATTCTGTTCTGTACCGGAGCAAAAAACGCACCTATTGTTGAACACTATTTACCGGGTATTTTCCGCAGTCGGACTAGGTCGGGGAGCATCATTCGCTCAATAAGCTACTGACCCATTTCAACGAGGCTTCGTTTAAGACAAATCAGCAACAGATTGGATTTTCTCTCCGCAGCCATTAATGGAATATGATCTGAAGCTGTTCTACCTCAGAAAAGAGAGATTTAAGGAAATAAAATACGCGTATATATATACGAAATTTAGTGAAGCTATTTTACTACAAAGTTAAAATCTATCATTAGAACAAATCGAGAGAATTACTACCTCAGATATGTTCTTTGGTGTCTCCAATACCTAAGATCTATGAGCTTTTTGGTGATAACCTGTCAAATGGCCTACTGTCTCTATCTCTAAATTAGCGGAATAGAATCCAGTCAAATTTACCCATAGTTCCCATAGTTTTCCTTCACTACTGCTAGCGCTCTGATTCATCAAGTTGCTTCACTTCTCACTGCTGTTTTCATTTCTTTATATCTCTAACTTCTGAGCATTCTACCTTTTAGTCGATTTCAGAAATGGCTATGATAGTGTACACACGAAAATGTTACACGGCCATACGAGAATTAGCGAAAATTAGCACTGACAGTGTTGACTTTGGCGAATGTGCAAAGCCAGATTAACTAGATGTCAGAAGTTGCTGGCAAGACTTCCAGACTTAGTGTAGCTGCTCTCTGTATATCCTTGAAATCAGATCTTTTTCTTTTCTTAATTATGCACAACGGTATTCGACAAGGAACGCCTCCTTTTGAACTCTTGAAAAGGTGATTCAAAATGCCAAAGTAAGTGCACTCAGAAAAATATGTTTCCGAGAATCAAAGAAAATATTTACTTGTTTACGAGTTGTGAAATTTTCCACAAATCAAATAAACTTTTATTTGATGTCAGTAATTTGTATCAATATTGTGTAAAAAATTTCTTACATTCAACGGAATACAATTTTAACTTTACCTTATTTCCAGCAAGTAGTTTTCCTCAAATCTAGTAAATTATATCTACGATTTAAATAAATTATGTCTACAATGCGAATATGTTTTTACATGTTTCAACCACGCTTCAATATTCGATGAAAAAATGGATAGTTTTTATGATTTCTATTAACAGAAGCAGTGATCTACTGCTCGCGGGTTCGAATTCCGCCGGGTTCATGGTTACATTTGTTCGTCTTGAATTGTCTTAACAGTCGGTGACTGGGCACAATACCAGCGCTCCATTACAGTATAGCTTTATGTGATGACTAACGTATAAGTAACGCTAGCGCTTCAGAAAAAAGAAAAAAATATGGCACTTAACAGAAATATTAATGACCGGCTTTTTTTTACTTAGTGAACGTACAATCTTTATTTGAGGTCAAAATATTGCCTTGGCACGTGAAAATATGTATTTATTTTTAGTTTTTTTTTTCTTAATGTTTTTTCACTCCCTTCAAAGTAAGCTGCGCTGTTCACATGAAGGTAGGCAGAGTTTTTGCGTGCCAACGGCATGATGTTCTCAAGCGGTCGCCCATCTAAATAATAACCGTGCCCAACATTGCTTTACTTCGGTAATCGTAGGAGAATCGATTGATGCCCGATTTATGAAAACATTTCCTTGAAACTATACCAAAGTTTGCTCAGGGCAAGTTCAATATCAGTTCTTTGAAATGAAGAAATCCCTTTCTTTGGATTGAGTAAATATTTCTTTGGCGCAGAATCATTACCAATTTTCTTTGATAATATGTTTATTTTTCTTCAAAAAATTGAAGTATTTTTCTGAGTGTGTGAGGCTTATTGAGGTTTATGCTGAGGACGGCCCGAACATGTGCCACGTCAAACGGTTTCTCCTAGAGTTCTTCATGAAAACCAAGCAAAACATAGGGCTGCATATAAATAAACGAAAAATGAAGTATAGATGGTTGCAGTGGGAGCACAAAATATCACCAAACCGAAAATCACGCCAAAAATATTTGCCTGAAATATTAGTCACTTTTTTTGCGGTTCTCGATGTGGTTAGGATAGTTGCATTAAAAACAACAATCATGACCCAGTTATTGTTGTTTTTAGTGCTACTATCTTAACCAGTTCCCAATAGAGGCGCAAAAAAGTGGCTGTGGTAAATAGGTAGCGTCGGAAAAGCCTTCACATTAACTAGTTTGGGTTCGAAAACCACAAAACGATGGTGGAGTAATCAGTGGAAAAAAATAGCAGATTTACATCAGTAAAATATCTTTGTGTATTTGTCCAAAACCAGGGTTTTATCAAGATTAATTGAATTCGCGTTTGACAATAAGATCCCGCTATAGGTATTTGGCCCCAATATTGAACGATTCCACCGCATGTGCAACAACAAAGTGCGCAAGAGTTCCATCACCGTGAGGTCACTGATAATGTGAGGCTCAAAAGAACTAATGTGCTGGACAATTAGCTTGTGTGCGCAAGGACGCTCCGAAAATCTATCTTCTAAAATTTGTAGCGAAAACCGGCAAGGCAGGCCCCATTTGTTTGAAATCGACTTCTTTTTTCGACCTAGATATGCTGCAAAATTTTCTTCTGTTTCTGTATGTTATGCCCACATTTTAGATAGCGTACACCAAACAATGCTTGAAATAAGTTTTTTCATTAAAATCCATGAAATTTTTGCATCTTTGAGCCGATTTTCTCACTTTAAAATGAACAAACGAGTTATTTCGCACAATGAATGGGTATCAGACCCGTTGAAATGCAGCAAAATATTATTTGGTGACATCTATTAGCATTTTCAATTTGCGGTTAGCACCTTCGATTTCGTCTTCGTATTACAGAATGACACAGCCTAGCCAACGAAATGTTCCCCGACGAAATAAAAAGATCTTTTTGTATAGAATTTGATGTTAATTTTGCTTCGCGAAGAATACATATAATACTAGGCTTTAACCACTTTGAATTATTGATGTTAGATTTTCTTTCCATGTTTTAATAAAATATAGTTGTTTTAATAGTTGTTGGTTTTCCTTAGCATAATCTCATTAGGATGGTATTTAATTGAAGATATTTACCGTTTATTCGGTTAGTTATAAGATAAATTACAAATAAATCTATACGTCAAATCAAATTTCTGCAAGTATAATTTTGGGTGGCGAAAAAGCCAATTATATGCTTCAAGCTTTCCTTGAATTAATAAATTTATTAAATAAAATAATAAAGTTTGAATTAATAAATTTTCCCTAATAAACTGCTAAGCATTAGCATTCTCATAACTGCCCCAAAAAAACCGATATCTTCTTTGAAATGTATACCAGCTTCTTTAAATCGCTTAATTTCTTCCAATCAAAAAAAATATTACATAACAAATCCTTATTTAGCGACAGCCCAACTCCATGCTAATTCCTTACATTTCTGATCCCCCTTTTTGAACTTAAAGTTCCCCCGATGTCGATTAGCTTCGTAAATTGTTTTAAAACATTACATTTCCCATCTTCAGCCATAGTAATCCTCACCATATTTTACTATTTTCCGCTTGCCCGTCAATACTTGTTTCTGCTGAAAAATCTTCATACCCATGAATAATGATTAAACGTCGATAAAGACAGCGAAGTTTTGAAAGGAACAGAAACATTCAAACAGGGTTGGATTAAAAGTTTGCAGTTGTAGTCAGTATTATTGAAGTTGCTGAGTATGCTTGGTGAGCGGGTATTGACGATTGCCAGCTTGCATCCAAACATCGAATCCATTTGGTGTTAGGGGAAAAAAAAAAAGATTTTAAGGGACACATTTTCAATAAACTGTAAACTGCTAAGAAAGCAAAATTCAGTTGAGTGTGGACTGGAATTTACGATCTGTCCACGTGCACGTTCAAAATTTATTGATCATTAAAGACAAAACATATTTTCAATCGACTTGAAATCGATGTTCGAATTTTATGAGGCAACCCTAATAACCCCTCAAAGATTTAAACAAAGCTGCTGTACTTACTCGTAATATTTCCTTCGTCTACTTAGTGAGTAATAAATCGTGTATTATAACTTGGGCTACCATTGAAGTGAAGTGTGGCTCTTGGCCGCATTGAAGTTCGACGAGTATCAATGGATTATTGCGATAGCTGAAAAGTCCTTTGCTTTGTCTTAAGGTTTGCTCAGTAGCTGCTGCCGCTTAGTGGAGTTTTATGATTTCAGCAAAGTTGAAGTGTATCATAATGGACCCTTAATAGTTTTCGATCTTTTCCAAGTAGTTCTTTAAAAAACTTGCATTTAGTTGTAAAACAATGAAGTTAGCTGTCGATGGTTTCCGTATTGAGTTTCGAAAGGAAAAAAGTGATTATTTTGTGGTGTTTGATGGGAAAGAACAAAAACAAGCGGAGCATAACAAAATTTTGAGCTTTTGAAAAGTTTTCAAACTTTTCAAACAACATAATGTATTTTTGGGTAATTAAGGGAAATGATTGACTGATTACAGTGATTGATGCTGAAATGTAGGAAAGTATATCGATTGAATTAAAGGAATTTCACTTGACTATAAATTTAAAATTTGTTGGAAAATTAACTGTGACTCCTATTTGTAAATGGCATATCAACTAGTAGTTCCGTTTAAATCTACATAAGGTCTGTTTCCGTACTTTCAGCAAACTGCAGCAGTAACAGAATTTGGCAGCTGGCTTCTTTTTGCTGCAAAATTTGGCTTGCATTTGGCTTGCAGCAAAAGTACGGAAACGACTTGCTGCGAATCTATTTTAATATATTATAATAGATTCAAGTACGGAAACAGACCTATATACTACCGTAGGCTTCACATTGCCATTGTCTAGTTCAATGTGCTCTGTGCAATAATCGCTTTAACAATAATTTAGCTCCGCAGACTAGTGGGGTTGAGTCTTCTTTTCTCATACGAGCTACGTGTTTAACCTACTGTAGTATACTGAGCATGATTTCATCAGTGGCCGTAAACTTTGTGTTCGCATAAGAGGCAGAATAGTTTATCATCTTGTCAAGGGTAATAGTCCATCGGAGATTTGGACAAGTCATTCAAAATGGCGACCTTTTGCCTTCGCACAGGTTTTGCGTCTTTCTGTCCAATGGTCTATCGCATCAAGTAGCGCATTCAGAGCAAAAGATTTTCTGGCCTTTTGGTCTTGCACCGAATCATGTTGGAACACCCAATGCTGATTTTGAAACATGGTTTGCTTGAGAGGCTTTACCAAACGGTTCAAAGCCATCTTTTCACATTTATCAATCTGAAGATTTCAGACAGCCAAATCAAATTAAGACCAACAGAAAAAAAATGTAAATGGATTTTCTCCGAAGGAAATACTGGCGCAAATAACGGTAAAAAATTTTTTTCAGCTTCTGGTTGAATTGAAAAGTAGGAAAATTGAAATAGTAATTTTATTCTCAGTAGCTATTATGTCTGGTTGTGAATTCAATATTTCGAATTGTGTTCGTACTTGTTTTTCAGACTAATTGGGGTTGAGATTATACTTTTCACATTTATAAAAAAAAACCATGTGTTGGTACACTTTTGCGGAGATTTTCAAGTCTCTTTTACAAAAAATAGCTCAGTGGTGCTGTCATAGGCTTCGCCCTACCAAACCATGTCTAACGCCAGGTGATGACCTCTTTTGGCCCACGGAATGACTTGCGATGCTTCCAATGACGACCGAGTGTATTCTGTCGATTGAATTTCTCGTGCACGGTGAAAATTTCTCCGCCAACAGTCGCTTGCATTTTGTCACTGCCTTGAGAGCAGCGGTGAGCAAGTGTCGGGTGCGGTGTTTGTAGGCCCCCAGACCCAAGCCTTTATTGGTGATGCGGCTCATAAATTCCGCAGTCACATCCATCTCTCGCGGCATAATTTTCTATTGTTGGAGCGGATTTCTTATGTTCCGAACCTTCACGGTTTTGCTGCTCTCCGGTATGGGTAGATTTTGCGGGCGGTTAGATTGCTGGCGGTCTTTCTCCAATTTAACACACCGATACACAAATCTTCGGCTGATTCTGAGTGGCTGCAGCAGCCGGAATATTTCTCTTCTGTCGAATTTGCACTTATGCTTCATATTACCGCGATGCGGTTTTTTGCGTCTGTTCATTCCATAGTAACGCGTTGACTGAGACTGCTATATTTTTTTAAACAACACAGAGACAATCCGTCAAAAGCCACAAGTCAAAACCGTCATGCGATCAATACTAACATCGTAGTATGTGCGCTCAATGGTATGACAGTATTTATGTCCCTACACGATATATAAGATTATATATGTACTTATAATTTGCACAAATATCTACTTTCTTTTATGCGAAATTTGTTACCACGTACCAAAGCTTCTTGCTATTTTCAAGCCAATGGGCCTTTCCACACTTGTATTTTTGATGCAATCATCAAACTGGTTAGACAACAATCACCATTTCCACACTTGGTATGCATCAGCAATGGAACCGTTCATATACCGATTATGCATATGAATGTATGCGTGTTCTTGTTTTCTCATTTCGACTTGAGTGTTTCATGACTCGCGAACTAAAGTGCGCGAAATATTTATATCGGACAAAGATAATATCGGGAAAATTATTTGCTAGATACTGATTCAAAAAATAAAAATGTAGTTTTATGTTTAATGCAATGATAACAAAGCAACAGCGGATTGTGTCTTCAACTATTTAATTTTATTGTTGCCAGGATGATACAGTATTTCAAATTCATGAACGAAATAATTATAACGGACAAATCACATAAAAATGTTTATAAGTATTTTATTTCAAAAATTAAAAACAATAATTAACATCAAAAGAAATCTTAATAATCTATAGGGCTTCCTTTATTTTGTATCACTGCATAAACGACGGGGCATAGAATTAACAAGGGATTGAAGAACAGATCTTCCAATTTGATTCCATTCCTTTATAATGGGCGTTTTTAGCTCTAATATGGTGTCAAACTGATGACCTTGTCAATAGACTTGTTGTGATAGGATACCCCATAGATTTTTCATGGGGTTCAAATCAGGGCTTATAGCAGGCCACTTAAATAGCGGTATGTTCCGGGACTCAAAAAAAAGTTTCGTGAACGTCGCAGAGTGTATAGGTGCGTTGTCTTGCTGAAACAGCCAGTCGTCTCTCCATAAATTCTCTGCAAAAGTGATAAGCACGTCGTCCAAGAGTTCAACATACTTCGCTGAGTTCATTTCATGCGAAATAAAACAAATTTCAGACTTTCCCCGAGAGCCGAATGCAGCCCATATCATGAGGAAACCTCCTTGAAAGTTCCTTCTATGACAAGTTTCCCGTTCTTTACGGACATCTCTCCAATATCCATGACAGCCATCAGGCCCGTCTAAATTGAATTTTTTTTCATCACTAAATATGACAGAATCCCATTTATTTGTCCAAAATCGATACCGTTCAGCAAATTCTAAACGTGCAGATTTATGACGTGGCAGAAGCCTTCGTATTTGCAAGCGTTTTCCATATTTAACATTTTCATTATTCTTCAGAATCTGCTGAACCCTTTGCGTAGTGATGGGAAGATACAATTGCAACCGTATTTGTGAGGGACTTAGCTTTTTATTAACAGCCAGCCATTTTATCTCTCTTTTAGACCTCTCACTGACTTGGGATGGACGACCAGATCTCTTGATTTTTGAGTAATTTTCGGGGTTTTTCAAGAAATTATTCACCGTACTTTTGTCCCTGTTCAACTTTTCAGCTATTCTTCTGAATGTTGTCCCGCAATCCCTGTAAGCTAAAATTTTAGCCCGCTCTTCAGCAGTCAATGTTGTCCTCTTTGGCATTTTTATTGATTCGAAATGTAATTTTAAAAACTGCGAATTAAAAACTGCACGTATAAATGCTAATCTTCATTAATAGGCTGCGTATACCTTGGTGAACTAACTAGTCTTATAAATCTAGACGAATTATCAATTTTACACCTAGAAAATATACTTCACGTACAACTGTCCACTATATTTATTTCGCACTAGTAATTTGGGCTTCTGAACAAAATTAAACACCAGCTGACTACAAAAAAAAAATTAGCAAGTAGCCTAAAGTGCCGTTACATTGCGTTCGCTTGCAAAAATGATATGACGCCATCACAAATAGTGTGAGACAAGTCATTTTACAAATACCTAGTGATAGTTTTTATGTTATAATTATGTATATAGTTGTGTTAGTGAGTTGCAACGCGATAAATCACTTTCAAACGTCATGCAAATTTCTCTCCAAGTGCATTACTTTTTGTAGAGAATTCCCCTTGATTCTTCTGCCTCTTGCCCAGAAAACCAGTTTGAGGACTGCATCAAGAATACAAGTGTGGCAAGGCCCATTAGATTTCGCAGATGTTTTTTCGGATAGTTAATGGAGCAGCTCTCAACTTACAGGGTCTGAATGCATTAAAACCATTGCTGTGGACTAATTAACAGAAACAAAGTAATATTTTATAATTCAATTAAAATACACTTGCAATACATTTTTATAGTACATTCGCTCTACACTCCCAAATCAGGCCGCTTTGAAGCTGACAACAAAGTCAGGTAAGCCGTCCAGCGGGATATATAATTCAAGCGGGATATTAAATTTATGTAATTTTATGTACGATGAATTTTATGAAAAAGTTGTTGAACGGGCTGAACGAACACGCATGAATAATGCGTCTTGTGCATTCCACATTCTTTTTGTGTGTCATTTTCTTCTATTTCGGAATATCTTTCTTTTGAATTCAAAAGTGCATTCTTTCTCATGGAGGGAATTTGGCACTGACTCAGTCCCAAATTACGTGATATGGCCGCATTGCGAGCGTACTCCTAGTCAATTATTTGAGTCATGCTATGTCACATTTGATTTGATAACGCCTTGCATAACAGTTCTTTCTTATATATTCGATACACATATTCTTTCACTTCATAAGTTCACCTTTTGATAGTTTTATTCACTGAAATTTTTTTTGATCGAAATCGAGAGCTACCTTGTGTACATATTAATCCCCTAAGTCAAACTAATTAACTTGGCAACGACAATCTGCAACATCTTAATTTACGTTCAGTTTCCTGGACACCGCATACTAGTGAAGACAGCTCCAGAATCTGCAGAAATGATTTATGTTCAAACAGCGAGCAGATAACCCTCATTCCGTCACCAATGACATTCCAATCTCGCCAACGACAAGAGCTATTTGCATGAAATGAATAATAATACTTGTCTCTGCAGTCCCGTATTCACCACTCTCAATTTTAAAAGATAATTTATTTCTGCCGCTCTTGGACGACGGTACGAGGAGGCACAGCGACGTGCGACGCAGGACAAAGGATACAGAAGCAATTTAGTGAATGACGATATCATCGCTCCGTTAGATCTCATAGATGAAGTGGCATATGTGAGAAGACATCTTATAAAGCTATTAACGGTCCTCATTGCTGGTACTCCTACACTGATGCTCGAACTATGCAAACCTATTATAATACACAGGCCATAAAGATATCGAGACTAGAGCAGGCCATAAATTTTTGGTTATCTCCAGACAGCTTTAAAATATGTATAAATATTTATTCGAGACAAGAACGGAATCGGTCTGCCAAAATAGCGAGGCGAAAGAAATAATTTTGACTGTCCCTTAGGCAGACTGTGCCAGTTGGATAGGCCGACGAATGACAGACGAAAAACACCAAGTCGAATCCCATTCATGGTTAATGGCATAGACGATGGGACTTCATTTCAGCAGGGTTTCGGAAGTGAGCAATTGCTTTAAGGCAGGAAAATAGCTCGAAAGCTTTTGTATGGGCAAAGGATGTGAAATCATTCACGGGTGAAAGGGAACTCTTCCTTACTATTCAATTCAACACATAAAGACACGGGTAGTAACTGATAACGAGTTGACAAATTGTAATTAAATGAATTGAAATAAATCTGGTTAGAAAGCAGTGCTGAAGAACGGCTGCTTTGGCAGAGTCAAAGAACTCTGGTGTTGATTGCTCTGAAATGAAAGTAAGCAGGACTTTTAAAGAGTTTCTGTTGATTTGTGCAGGTGACTTGTTAAACTGGAAACTTAAAAAAATAGGGAAAGTACTTTAGCTGGAGAAACCAAGGAGCTCGTGTTCTATGGAAAGAACGTAGTTTAATGTTTTTAATTTTTAGTTCAATAATTTATAATTTATTAGTGTTTCGGCTTTTTTTTAGCATTAACAGGCAAGTATTACGCATCTTACGCAAGCAGCAAATCAGTCTTGCCTACAAATAGTCTCAAATATGAAAAAATGAAATTCGAAAAAGCATCAAATATCAAATAAACATGTCGAAAAACACTCTAAGGACTCATAATACTAACGTCAATGCATATGCTCATCTCCACGGTTTCCAGTATGTCTCAATAATTTGTGACGTATGCATACATGAATCCGATTCGAAATAAGTTTCAAGTTTCATCTTCAAAGTGATCTTCAATAAATCTAAACTTTCATACTATCCAAACCGCTAATGTTATCGTTCCGAACGCAAAACGAGAACCCACAAGCACTAAACAGAAACCACCGAGCCACACACTTTCATTCTACCAACTCCGTTTTTCATTCAAATGCAATTAAGATTCTGAAAGTTTGTCGCCAAGTCCGCAGCAAGTTTAAACTCTTCCACCTAATTCCGTACTATTTGCATCAACTGCGCTTGATTGATTAAATGTGTAAATACTATACGTTCTATAAGTGTATGGAAAACTTTAAACACAACTCCGGAACTCGCCTCCATTCCACTCTTGAGCCATTTTTACAACAAGCAGCAAATGTCTTGAAGCAATTCTGCGGAACTTTACGCCAACTGAAAACTGGAATAAATTCAGGTTATTATGCAGAAACGTAAGCTTTTTGTAATTAAAACATAGTTTGAAAAGTAGACAAACAGCCAGTAAGAAAACTTAAATTTATCGTGGATTCTATTTGCGAAAGGAAGTTTGCTCGTAATTAGCAGCTCGAAAACGAAATGTTCCGAGTTGATTATTTTTTTCGTTGGACAAAATTCGCAACAGTTGCGCGTTTGGGTTGTTTGTCTCGTTAGGACCGTAAATAAAGGATCTAAAAGTGTATTTCGCTTAGTACCTTCTCAGATTCTAATCTGCATTTAACGTTCCGGGAAAAAAAATTTGAAGATTTGAGACAGCCAAATCAAATAAAGCCAACAGAAAAAAAAATGTAAATGGTTTTTCTCCGAAAGAAATACTGGCGTAAATAACGGTAGAAAACTTTTTTCAGCTTCTGGTTGAATTGGAAAGTAGGAAAATTGAAATAGTAATTTTATTCTCTGTAGCTATTTTGTCTGGTTGTGAATTCAATATTTCAAATTGTGTTCGTACTTGTTTTTCAGACTAATTGGGGTTGAGATTATTCTTTTCACATTTATAAAAAAAAATCAGTTAACGCAAGAAACTTTTTAGTACTCAAACCTTCGTGATTGCTACTGATTTTTGTTAATGTTCTTGATTAGTTTCAGTAGAGCTTCAGAAAAAATGCAAAAGAAATGAAAAAGTACAAAATTCAAACAAAAAAAAAAACACGAAATTTCAAAACTAAAACTGATAGCGTCTTTGATTTTAAATTGTCTTTGGAATTTGATAGGCTTCAAATTTGATAATATGTAAAAATTTATGAATTTTCATTAAGATACATGGTAGATGAATAATCAGAATTTCAATTATGCTAAAAACTTTTAAAAATATTTAATATTTTATGTAATCTAAAGTCATGAAAACGAAACGATATTCTTGTGAAAAAATTAACATAACCGTAACATCTTTAAAACACAAAATCTATGGTAGTTTATGCTTATAAATAGGAGAAGAAGGAAATTTCCTACTGACGTCTTAATTTTAAAATTATTCAAAGCGGGCCTATTAGCCTATTTAATCCATGCTATAGTGCTTTTTACGGCATGGATTTCCAAACTGAAATCTGCTTTTTACTTCGAATCCCCTCCAAAGTGCTGAACTCTTTATATGGGGTAGATCTAATGGTGAAATCTACTTCTCACCAGGCGCCAATGAATCTCATTTGCATAGTAAGTATTTGCCTTTTTTTTATTCTTTGCGTATTCTAGAAAAAGGTTTAAGTTTTTGGTTGCTATCGACACGAACACCATAAGTCCAAAAAAACATCCTCGGAAGCATTGGTGATCGTGTCAGAGATTTCAATTATATAGCTTGGAATCAAACTAGAAGATATAGCTATATAGCTTGGAATCAAACCATAATATTTCTTAAGAGAAGTAACATAAACTATCATCGAATTTTCAGTGGAATAAAATGTTTCATCATGACAGTGCAAAAATCTTTAGGTTAGATTAAGTCATGTGCCTGTCAATTGAAAAGTCTTGTCGAAAGACAAACATAGGCAAATTGGATAAATTCGATAAAATGTATATCAGTCAGATCCGAGAGGAAATGCACCCCGAGAGAGACCACTCTCTTCATCGTAATAGGGATACTGGCATGTGAGATGCAAGATGGGTGCCTCTTCATTGTCTGAGGCACAGAGCTGACAGAAATCGTTGAACCTTATGTCCAGCCGCAGCGCTCAGATGCTGTACGTACCGCCCTATAAGGCACTACGGGTTAGTTAACAAGATGATTCTTCAGTCTCGGAGATCTTAGCCTTAATCAATTACAATGCCGAATGTCTCGACATCTCTCTAAAAGATGCATGGTATTCAGCAGCAACTCTGGACACTGCAAAATGACCTAGACTTTATAGATGCTTGGCTGTCTTTGAAAACACATGTGTTGGCTCCGAAAATTTGACTACACAGAAGCCAGTGAAATCACATCTTTTTTGATTTTTTGAAGACTTAATTGTTACAAAGTCATTAAGAAGCTGTAAAAATTCAACGAAATGTAATTGAACTTTCGCTATTATATAGATTATTTTGCTATTATATATTTCTTTACAAATGAATTGTGCAGAAGCCCTCTACATCAGTGGTGGCTCGTGATGCTTTTGAATGCGTCGGCAATAGATTAAACAAGAATACGTTACTAAAAAAATATGCATAAAATAGCATACTCAACAATAATTTCTTGAATATAGTAAACCAACAACAAAGTCCCAACACACAATAGACATATTTTAAATACTGGTACATTGACGGTATACACCTTTTCACAAAACTTTAAGCCGAAGCTGAAATTTTTTTTTTAAATTTGACCAAGCGGAATTCTTGGGCGCATGAATCAAAAATTCACACTATATAAGTACATAACTATTAAATCGACGAGGTGTGAATTTTATATAATTTTTTAAAAAGTACTTTTCCTATTAAAGTCAATGTAAGATTGAAATTTTAATAAAAATAAGATTGAAATAATATATAAGCATTTATAACAAATATATATATATATATCAGACCAAACAAATTTCTTCTAAAACAACGGAAATTCACAAATAATTAAAATCAAAATTATCTATATGCAGCTGTATTACGTAAAAACAGTTTAACAGCCTATTAAAGCACTGCAAATTTGCTGAAAGAAATAAATATGATCTCAGGCACGGCACGCCGACCCACAATTTATTCTATGCGTCGGTCCAAAGAAATCTCTGCTTAGCCAACACATGGACACATACGTTTCAGTGTTTCCGAGTGGAAAAAAGTGCGAACCGAACAATAATATGAAATAAAATTATCATGTTTCATAGTTCCATTCGGCCCGCTCGTGTTCATAGGTTGCTAATGCTGATATACACAACAAAGTATCATGAATCGATCGCGACGGCAGCGAATATGATTCCGATGAAAGACAAGGGGAATGACATTCACCGGCCGCCAGCAAATTTGATTTTGCAAGGCAATTTCGATCTAATCTCATCGACTTGCCGACCCGGAATAAATAAGAATCTCGTTCAAGTGGCTGCTTCGGCTGGCTTCGCAGTAGCGCATTCTGTCAGTCCAATTTTCCAGGACATTGTTGATGGTTTCGGGCTGTAGCTCACGAATCGCTTGGATGATATTGGTCTTAAGTGCTTGAATCGTTTCTGGATTGTTGGCATAACATCGGTCCTTCACGGTTCCCCACAAAAAAATTCCAAAGGGGTCAAATCGCAGCTCCGAGGCTGCCAATTGACATCGGTAAGACGGCTGATAGCACGATTTGGGAATTTGGGGCGTAAAAGATAGATTGTGGCATGGGCCGTGTGGCATGGCGCGCCATCCTGCATAAACCAGAGGTCGTTCAAATTTATGTCTTAAATTGCAGTAAAAAAAAGTCGTATAACATGGCTCTGTAACGTTCACCGTTGACCGAAACGTTGTTCCAAGCCTCATTTCGAAGAAAAATGGTCCAATGATGCCACCACTCTCTGACTCTCTGTGGATGCATTGGCTTCTCGACAATAACGTGCGGGTTTTCCGAGCCCCAGATGTGGCAATTTTGTTTGTTAACGTAGCCACCGAGATGAAAATGCGCCTCGTCAGAAAAGATGATTTTTCGCCCAAAATCGTTGTCCAATTCAAGCTGCTCTAAGGCCCAAATTGCGAAGCGATAACGAAGCGCATGGTCGTGCGCCTTCAATTGCTGAGTCAATTTGACCTTGTAAGCGAATAATTCGAGATTTTTATGCAGAATTCTCCTCAGGCTAGTGCGTGAAATGTTGAGCTGTTGAGATCGACGGCGAGCTGATGTTCGTGGAGTGAGTCTCACACTCTCGGCTACAGCAGTCACATTCTCGTCTCTGCGCACCGTACAACGACGGAAGCCATGAGTGTTGTCTACTAGCATGCCAGTCTCACCAACTTTTTGCTCAAACTTGCGTATAGCAGCCACGGTGGGTGCTTCATTTCGGCCAAAAACTAATTTTCAAAAAACGCACTGTTTGGGCTACACAGCACTCACTTTGGAAATAAATTTTCAATATTTCCCTACGATGTTCAAGCGTAAAGCGGCTCATTTCGTTCCGCGAAGGTATGATACTGACATTCTGTTAAGATTTCGAGCAGCAAACAGCTTTCACTGTCAAAATAACCTATGATTTAAAATGAAACCACTAGATGGCCCACCCTATAGTTGGGTTTTCTTGCTTTAGATCAGGAATGGTTGGTATGTTACTACAAAGAAGTGTATAACGTTTTTCCACATTTTTGCGTCACTCAGAGACATTTTTTCCGAAAACCAGTTTTCAAGCGGTTTTGATGCGCTTGACTTTTATTTGTAGCTCAGCAAATTCAAAATTGGAACGAGTCAATTCCGTACAGTAAAGCTGTGATTTTCAGCAACTACAAAACGAAGAAAGGACTATAATGATTGATGATAATTTATTGCTTTGCGCCATTTAGTACACTTCAGTAACTAATAAGCCAATACGCATTCAGTATTTCGGGCGTTTTCAACTTCAACAAATTTAATTTTCATCGAAATCGCTGTAAGAGATTTAACTTTCAACAAAAACAAATTTGTCAACATAATCATTCATATTTTCAATACTCAGATATACACTTGTGATTTGTTGAAAACGATATAAACTGAATTTTCTCAAAGAAATTCGCAAGAAAATTAACTCATAATTCAAATGAGTTCATAAATTTCGAGTTTCGTAATCTAATAAAATCAACAGCTGCCTTCACATTAACGAGCAGTAATAAGCAGCAAAAGCTCATTCAAATTAAATAAACTTCATTTTAGGAAATTTATTTCAACCAGTTAACCTTCCACATCTGTTCCTGTAATGCAAAAGATATTATTTACCCTTCAGATAAGTGATAGCACTTTCCACACAGCTTTAAAACCCGAACGTCCGGCTGAATATCCAAACATCGACCTCTGTGGATGGAGAAAGTAGCCTGACATCAGCCAGTTCGAGCTTCCGGTTCCCGTACGAAGGACAACAGGCTAAAATGTAAATTACTCAGTTCAACATTATTTTACAAGAGCCAAAAGCAGTCAACCGGAGAATTTCCATCCAGCGCTTGACTAAAAGACTATTTACAGTGAAAGTAGTTTCGGTCTTTCACAGCTCACTAGCCTTTCGGACGGGGTCAAAGGAGAGGTCAACTTTCAGTTTGAATTTAGTTAAGTCGGGCTGGAGCTGTCAGTTTGTTCGGCTCAGGAAATGAAGAGTTTCCGTATAAGATTAGAAGGATCGTAGTAACGTATGATTCGTCGTGCGTTTGCTGTGACAATGACTGTACTGTGAATGGTTTATGCTGATATGGACACAGAAAGGACTGGATTTCTGGTAGACTGCATTGGTCATTAAATTAGGAAAAGATTGTAAAACAAATTGGAATTACAATTGAACAGAAGTTTGACGATTACAAATCTGAGGGTGAAAGTTTTTGGAATTGGAGTCTGACTTTAGCAAGGATATGAAAAAATGCATAATTTCATGGATTTTTGCGAATTTTTTGGGATTCTATTCAAGGATCAAGACTTTTATCATGACTTCTTTTTAGGTCATGTCTGAAATTTAACATTTTCAAATGCAAACGGAGCGGAAAACCGTGGCAATAGTGACGCATGAAATAAAAATCCAATTTAAACTTTTAAAAGCTTTAGTTTAAAGATACATTTCGCTCCCTTCCGTTTTGAAGAGAAATCTCGTGAAAGCTTTCAAAATACTTAAACCAATTATCAGCTAAAAATCTGTTACAATTACCAGAAGAAAAAATTTATTAAAAATGTATGGAAAAAAGGATTCTTTATATAAGTGTACCAAGTTCATGAAAAAAGCTAATTCCCTCAGAAATTCCAAAGCGAAAAAACGATCTTTTGCACTAAGCATTTTTTGGGTACCAATTTACAGAAAGTGTAAAAATTATTGTAGGTTGAGAGAAATTTCCAAAAGTCGAACTTTCTTGTAGGAAGTCACTATTCACCAACAATCCATTACATTGTTTTGTATGATAGTTTTATTTTTGCAACGCTTTCAAAAAAATACTGTCAATAGACCGACTATGAGCATCAAAAGTGAGTGCACACCTTTCAAATTTGTTTTTGAGCTTCAATATAAAAAAAATACCGATTGAAAAATATCTCTGATTAAGTAGTATTAAACCTTTATTCGTTAAAAACAGTATGCTAAAAAATCAGTTCCATATATACACTAACAAAAATTTACAGAACAACAAAAACAAAAAGTCAATGAAATACGAGTCAAAAGTAAATGCACTCTTCATATAATAAAAATTCATATAATAATTAAAAAAAAAAAAACTAGTATTTTGTTTGACCGCCCTTTCCCTTTAAATCAGCTTCCAGTCTTCTAGGCATGGATGCTACTAGTTTTCTGGTAAATTCTGCTGGTTTATTATCCCATTCTTCCTTAAGAGCATTTTTCAAACTTTCCTTGCTTGTGATTAAACGTTGCCAAATTTTCCTGTCTAAATAATCCCATAAATGCTCAATGGGGTTGAGGTCTGGAGATTGGGGGGGATTATCCAATACCTTGGGAGTTCTATAAAGCAACCACAAGCTTACTAAATGAAGTGTGCTTAGGATCGTTATCTTGTTGGAAGATCCACGTCCTAGGCAATTCCAATTTCGCAACACTGTCAGCTATATTTCACTGCAAAATATTGAGATAGCCTTGCTTATCTATTGTATTATCAATAAATTCAAGATTTCCAGCTCCCGATGGTGCCATACACCCCCAAACCATAACAGATCCCCGCGCCATGCTACACTGTGCCGGAAACATTTTTTTCATGGAACTCTGTGTTTTTAGTTCGCCAAATTTTTTATTTGTATGTCCGCCAAATATTTAAAATTTACTTTCATCAGAAAATAAAACGTTTTTTCAAAAATTATAAGCACAGTTTTTATATTTTATACCATAATTTTTGCGTTTTTTCTTATTCGCTTTAGAAATAAACGGCTTAATTCGTTGTACCCTGCCATGTAACTCGTCTTCATTCAATATTCTTCGAACGGTGGAGGCTGAAACGGATTGAAACGGAATAATTTTAAGCTATTTTCGCTGCACTTGAACGTGGATTACTCTAAACTTCTTTCACCGTATATCTTATTTCTTTTCTATTTAATTTTCATGCCCGTCCAGATCTTTTAAAATTGTCCAATATTTTGAATTCATTGCATTTGTCAATAATTTTTTAAACTGCACTGTGTGGTTTTTTTACCATTTTTCCGATTTCCCGTAAACTTTTTCCTTCACAATGCAAATTCACTAAAATTTTTTCGTGTTTCTGGCTCAGTTTCTTTCCTCATTTTCACACCTTTCTTCTTTCAAATCAAACTAACTCGTTCAAAAATGACTTTACCAAGAATTTTTGCGATTGCTGTTTCCTAGAAATTAAATTGAAGTTGTATTCCGTTATAGTAAAAGATCCGTGACTTTGTTTACAGCTAGAATCTAGCAACATTTAAACACGTGTGCACTTACTTTTGAATCATATTTCATTGACGTTTTGTTTTTGTTCCTCTGTAAATTTTTTGTTAGTTAATATATGGTATTGATTTTTCTGTATATAGTTTTTAACAAATAAAGGTTTGATGTTACTCAATCAGAAATATTTTTCAATTGGTAATTTTTTTTATTGAAGCTCAAAAAGAAATTTGAAAGGTGTGCACTCACTTTTGATGCTCACAGTATGTAACGTATTATCTGTTACTGTGCCTAAAATTCAAATCAAAAATAGTGTTGATGAGCTCTACAGCTAGCCAGCCAGGTTTCCGAAAATTTATACACCGAACTTAATTTACTGTCGGCTAAACTTTTTGAATTAAAATTCGAATTTCGTCCGAATAGAATCGTTTCCAATCTACTAGTAAATATATACTGAAAGATATGTGTAGGCTTATATTTGGTGTATAAACATATAAGCAACCCTTATGAACAGAAATCATGAGTAAAGTTTTCTAGACTATTTCAGATTTACAATGGAATTTCAAATGGAATGGAAAACTTGGGCTAAGCAATTGCAAAAGTTCTTTGCCGACATGTCACCCGATTGTAATTTATTTCGTGGTGACAACTCTGAACCATGTTCAAAATTCAAATAAAAGTTTTCGCGCGAGAAAAGTTTTATTGATAAACTTATTCGATACCTACCGAGGTTTGCAGGCCTGTTCGAGTACCCTGAGGCCAATGGAATGTATGTAGATAGTTGTGGGGTTGCTTGTTTGCTTGCATCCACTTCCACAAGATTTCACTGCATTTTAGGTGCTTGTCATAGTTGTTAAACACCTGTTCGACGTTGGAGAACACGATGTAAAGTCAATTACCAATGTAAATTATGCTTTCCAAACTTTAACTACGATTGCGAATTGATAGTCTGTCAGGTGTTTGAAAATTGAGTTGGAAATGGTTCAGAATGTACGACATGGTTGTGATGAAGTCAATAATACAAAGGTGGACTGAAGGAATACAAATCAGCCGTGTTCCTCTTAAATGAAAATTTGAAACTAAAATCTAAATTAATCACCTCGATGTTGATAGAGTTATTAGCTTTTAATGTTATAGAATGGAAATATTGAGAAGTTTCGGATTTTATACTGTAACAAGCTTTTGAACAGCCTACGTAAACCTTAAAACTAAAGGAAGAGAACAGCCAAAAAGATGAGATCTACTGATCTGAATTTTCCCACGGTTTATGATAGAAAAGTTTTTAATCGAAATTTTGATTTATAAAATAAAATGAGGAGCTAAAGAAGTAGTAGTCGATCTCACTGATTCCAAATTTAGACGTCGATTGGCACCTTTATGCGGATCTACAAATTTGAGTTTTCTATGTATTAGGAAAATAAAGTTGCGATGTAATGATCAATATTACAGCTTTGGTGTGAAGGAACCCAACGGGAAAAATAATGCTTACGGATATATTCGGTTAGCATTACGCGTAATGCGTGTAAGCATTACCGGACCATTACGCGTTGTTTCTTTTTAACATTGCATGTCCTAGGCTGGGAAGATTTATACAAGGGGAAACTCATGCTTTTAGCTCTAAAGCTTTATGTATAAGAGCTTTTTGGAAAGTACGACATCGTATTCTCGCATTTATACGCCTCAATATGAATGAAAGCTTTGGCCGGCGGCCGATCGTATCTCTGCATGTGTGGTTTTTGCATGCTGACGCTTATTGGAAATTCCAATAGCGCATGCTCTTTGCTACTAAGAGGAATTGTCTTCATACATTTTACTTACCCGTGCGTGATGATTTGAAATGCTTCGAAATTTTCATCTTTCCGCTTTATATAGCAGACTACTCATAACCGATGTATGCTCGCAAGTTCTTTTCCCCTTGTTTCTGCGAGTGAATTTCATTGGCCAGTCTTGGACTTATAACAAATGAACTTTCTCCCTTGCAGCATTTTCCATGCTCCAAGTCATGTTTACGAGTATATCTTATAATTGCTGGAAAATAGCTTTGGAAGTCGGAAATGTGCATTACCAGCATTGTTTGATTCATGCATTACGCCAGCATACATTACCGCAATTCCCGTTGGGAAGTTAACGTAGGGTCGGAAAAAGGCTTCAGTTTGCTGTGATAAACAATGGGCGATTTAAATCGAATGATGAAACGAAAGACACTAGCACAACGCATTGAAATAAAATGAAACTGATGAAAATTTTGCATGCATGCATGTTCTGCATTTGGTCGTTTTAACGCGACCGCTCGCTCAACTATCGTTAATTTAATCAACAAAGTCGAACGCCTCGAACAAGTTAGTGATCTAAAAGCTCCATAACGTGTTCGTCCAGCAATATTAGCTAAAACCATACCCACTGCTGCTGCAAAGGTTGCAGAAAATCCTATTTTATCCATTTCAAGACGATCACAGGAATTGGGAACAACACGAACCAGTTTGCACCGTATTTTGCACAAAGATCTGGGCTTAAAGGCTTAAAAAGCCCAGCTGATACTAGAATTGAAACTACGTGATTATGTTAAACGTCACATGTTCGTTGATTGGGTACAAGGTATACAATTGAATGAAGAAAATCATTCTGATTGACGAAGCCTTCTTCCATCTCCAAACGGATATTCGTCATTGTAAAGTGGTCCATACTTTTTCCAAAATGATTCTGATGTGAATGTTTTAGGAAATAGATTGTGCTATCAAACCATTATGACCGACTTTCTTTGGCCTAAGATTAACGCTCACGGCATGAAATATGTATGTTTATTTTCAGATATTGTGTTCCATATTTAACGGAAAATTTTGCACTTGACATTGAAATAAAAACATAGCTAATTTTTCTTTTATTTTAAATTACGTCTCTTTATGGAAAACTCTACATAACAGTGTTTGAACAGCGTGGATCCAAGCGAAAATTCTTTTATAATCCTCGGTTAGAAAAACAAATGAACTAAAAGTGGTGGGTGCAAGTGCCCCGCATGATCAAGAAATCACTGCATTTTTCTATCAAGAAATCACTACATTTTTTCTTTCATTTTTCTAAAAGTTAACAAAAAGCCGACCTATTGTGACTCCGATCGTGTTGAAAAATTACGGCAAAGCACATAAACTTCCTTCAATTTACTCGTGAAAATGCCAACAATTTCAAAAACTCGACTGACAGCACTGGCTGAGAGCTCTGGACCAAAAGAGTAACTTTTGACCAGATTATCAAATCATTATGAAACTTGAAATACATATTGATATTACTAAGTTGTAGACTCAGCAGATACAGTTGAAATTCACAGAATGTATTGGTATTAAGTAGAACCAGGTCTGATAAAAGCGATTCGGGAATGCGGGCAACTCTGTGCCAGTGCTGCCATCTTGAAAAATTATAAATAAAAAAACTGCTTTTTGCCCTATGAATTTTGATTCAGTTACCAGATTTTCAGGAGGGCCCGGTAGCTCTGCTCGCTAAGGCGTCAGGCCAAAAAGTGGCGTGCTACGGGGCCTGCGCGTTCGAATCCCGCCAGTGCCATGGCTGCTGTAAGTGTGAATGCGTGTGATTGTCTATGAGGATGGCAAATGGGCCCAAACTGGTGGCCTAATGCTGGCCGCGTTCCTGGCAAAACTCTTCACTAACCTAACCTAACCTACCAGATTTTCATGAAATGAACACAGTAGCTGAATCTTTTTCTAAGCCGCATTTGGTAGATATTTGGTAATACTGGTATCTTGGGTTTGGAAAATTCGCTCAGGAAAATAAAGCTTTTTGCCCTACAGCTTCCAGAGCTGTCACGAAATCTAAACGAATTTCGTATGATAAATGGAACTTATTATATGCATTATTCAGAAGGAATCTAGTTAAAAAACCATGATAGGGTTGGCAGCTATTTTTGGTTTTGTATTTGTTTGCAATATCTGTATTAAGCGATGTTATCGTAATATTTTTAAACGGTCATGATCTTATTGTAACAATAAACAACAAGTATTAAGTTTTCAAAAATTTGAAAACTTTTACGACTGGTAACCCTAAATTTCTTTCTTTCTCCCTAAACTTCCAATACAGCCATCGGGTTAGCTTCAATGTGGGGCAGATGTGATATATTTTTGGCTTTGAAGCTAGCGAAGAGTTGCCAGTGCAAGGACTTTTTTGGTATTTTCGTATCAATAAATTCTTACATTTAGTATTTACAGTCTGTTACGTAAGAGCGTGGTCGCTGTTAAATTGTTTAATTGGTAGTCATTACACAATGCAAGTATCTTAGTTGCAAGTCCAATCTCCTCCAGCATCAATTATGGTCTGACACCATCGAGGCATGCTTTCCACGAGGATTTTGGCACATTCTTTTGGAAAAGACCTCCAAATTTTCCGAATTTGTCGAGAAAGTTGATTTAAATTACATGGCCTGCGTTTGCGAAGTTGCATTTTTTTTAGACACCACACATTTTCTATTGGATTTGAATCCGGTGACAGAGATGACCAATCTAGGGTGAAACCCCTATTTTGCGCTTCCACTCGTTACACGCTCGACTCCAATGTTTTGGGTCGTTGCCCTCTTGATGGATCCAGCTCTCATTTTTTCTGATGAGCCATTGCTTGGCAGATGGTAACAAAGCCTTTTGATAGATTTTGTTCATTTTTTTGGCATTCAAATTGTCTGTAAACAAGAACAAAATTTCGGAACAATTTTTTGAGAAGCACCCCCAAACATGGACCTTGACGGGGTGTTTAGCTGCCCGTTTTAGCAGTCTACTAGTAAAGGTTGTCCAGGCGTGTTAAATGCTCGTGAATGCCCAAAAGGAAGATTCATCAGAAAAGATCACGTTGCTCCAATTGCGCTCCAAGTTTTCCTTCACTCATGCGACACGTTTTTCACTTTGTTTTCCAGCTAACATTGGATTTTCCAAAGTACTCCGATATTTCACTTTATTTGCAGGCAAGTACCTACGAATCGTTCCGTATGATATGTCGACATCTTTTGCTTTCAATTTTACAGCACCTTCACGTAGAGTTAAAGTTGGATCCTGAACACTGCGAGAATCTTTTTTTCGTCTTTTTTGTCACTTTGCTTGCACTCCCGTGATTAGGAAAACTATCGACATTACCGACCTTTTTATAGCGATTCAGTCACTTGCTTACGAACTGTTTCGACTTCCCCATGTATTTTGCAGCAGCTGCTTGCGTTAATTTAGGTCCTTTTTCATGCGAACATAAAAAAATTGCCTCGAAACGCGACGCGTAAGCAGCACTCATTTCGAAAAACGATTCGAAGAACGACTGAATTCGATTAACAGCTGATTCCTTCCATTAAGCATGGACGACTGAGGTACGATATTTTTTTCTACATGTAACAATGACTACCCTCTTACGTAACATACATTTCTAGACATTTTTCGGTCCGAAACATCTTTCGTTTTTTGATCCCAAACATCTTTCTATCCCTATAACTTTCGACCAAATCATCGGATAAAATCAAGATCAGTAAAGTTATTTGATTTTGGCGAGAAGCAATTGTGAGAGACTTTTGGTTGCAGTACTGGTAAAGTGTTGCATGCACTGAGCATTTTCTTTGTTTTTATCATGTTATGCTGTGCTTGGCTTTCCTTAATCTTGAAACTCATGCAAGTGGTAGTCCTGGGATCCTTTCCACCCTATGAGTTTAAATCCATTGTTAAGATCAAAGTGGTTTTGCTTTCGAAACAGGTTGGAGCACGTGTGGTAGAAAATGCTCTCAAAATCTGCACGATTCTTCTACATTAGTATTTCTAGCGGCTCAGGTGCGCTAGAGTTTTTTTTTTAGCTTCATATCAGGTAAATTTATGAGTCCTTCAAACCGAAACGAAACAAGATACAAGAATACGCATATGTATGTACATACATACATGTTCAACGCACACAATACGAAAGCTATTATTGTGGTTCATTTTGATAAACATTGTGTAATTGTTTTCGCGTAGGAAACTAAGAGCCTAGACAGACGACACAAGTTAATTATCATTTCGAGCCCAATGATCATTATCCATTACGTGTGTCATGGTTAATCATCATTTATAACATCATCAATGAGGTTCTACGAATTATCATTTGGAAGCTAATGCTCATTTGCTCTTATCGATTGTCGCACCATCTACGGAGAAGATTATGAAATTTACTGGGGAAATTCGGGAAATTCCATTTGAAATAGTGTAGTTTCTAACTGTCAAAAACATAAACAAATTATTTCGAATATATTACAATATGGCATGCAAATGTTTCATTTTTTGCACATTTCTTCGTATTCTCTTCTTCAATACCTGAACATTTTATATTTTCTTCCTTATCGTGATTAAACTTTTTTGTGTGTAAACTTTCCATAATTTTACACAAAGGCTCATTTGCAGTAAAAATAATAAAAACATACTAATTTCTGATTTTTTTATGTGTTTCGATAAACAATAACTGTCAAAATAATACCATTTAAATTCAAACCACCTACAGCTGTTAAACAACCTCATTCAAATAACCGTGTGTCACTCTCCAAACAAATTATCATTAGCGTTCAATGATCATTGTGTTAATGATAATTAACTTGTGTCGTCTGTCTTTAGTCTAAGAATGTTTTCAGTATGCGACAGCTGTGAGCTCTTATTGTCCAAATAAATGAAAATATGCGTTGTGTCATTAGGTGACCAGGTCAACGCGAAAGAAATACTGAATGTAGAAAAAAAACAACATAAATAACACGTGCCAGGTAAGTCACATTTACGTACTTATGTAAGTACGTAAATGTGACTTACATACATAGGCTTGATTACTGTGTGGTTATTCAAAACCAACAAAAGCCCATCGAATTTTTTTTCTTGTTTACTAGTTAGCACAAAAATAATATCAATGAACATGACCATCACATGTAAATGAAACTTGATTTCACTGAAATATTCAATAGATTCGTAATAGCCACTATTGATAAAACAAACAACTTGATCGACTTTGACATTGCTCGACCTCAGTACATATGTGGAACTTTTGTAGTATTAAACTATTCATTTGTCCACTGTTGACAAGCCAGGTAGTACTCGAAATAAAACAAAAACTTTGAGTGCATTGTTTTGTACACCTAGACGAATTCGTTGTTGTTCTACAGCGTAATGAAGATTGACATTAAGTCCACCCTGGATGTGTGAATTCACGTTTGTATGTAAAATTAAATATTTAAGAATAAAAGAATGGTATGAAATTGATAGAACAAGGAAAACAATCGAAGTGAAAACTAATTGTAATGAAAGAAAAGTTTAGTAGTCAGTTGGTTTAGTAGTGTAAATTAATATAAGCTGGGGAAATAATCTACCCAACAAAGCATAAACGTTCTATCTACATTTTGTGCATTTTTGAGCTAGTGCTTGGTAATGCGTAGATAGAACGTTTATGCTTAGGAATGCTGCCAGTTTTTCGTTGCATATTACTACAAAAAAAGTTATATTTGTATAAAACCTATTTTCCACAATTATTTTCAGCGTGAAAGCTTTTACTTGAGATGTATCCCAAATAAACGTATTTATGTCCGCAGCATTTACAAAAACACAAGGTCTAAAATCGAAAGTACTAAAATGTAGATATATATCTCTATGTGTAGATAAAACATTTATGGCTAGTAGGGCAGTAATGTGCTCAGAAATTAACCAAATTGATATTCATCAATTATTTATGGCAGCAGCCTCGATATTCAAGTGGTAGGTATATGTTTTATATTTCGCGAAAAATTTGCTTATTCAATTAAAATTTGACACTTATTAGTTGAACAGTTAAAGCACAACATTTTTCATTAATCATTTTCTATGAGCTAGAACTTATATGCAAATTAACTATTCTATGAGTTCCCTAAAACGCGTTTCCTTTCGTACAAATACACTTCACCGAAAGTTCATAATGCATATTTCAAAAACAAATAAAATCAGTAGCTTTAACTACAAGCTGAGCATGCTCCAAATCTAATATTTAATTAAATTGGCCGGCCTATTCATGTACATTCGTATACATACTTCAGCAAAGGACCAACCAGCTGTACAAAGATGTTAAACAATTTCAATGAGTTCTCCTCGAAACTAACTTGCTCTATTGTTTGTGCTACGCATATAAATGTGTCAATAGAATTTTGTGTTCTCCGAGAGTTAGTCCTTATTTCAAATGCTGTATTTACTCACTTATTTCATTTCATTAAAAAGTTTCAAATACTCTGCGCCAAATTAATTTTTTTTCGCTGACGACGGATGGCGTTCACGATAATTCTCATTATCTCATTAGAACGAAGAAAGCAAGCTTCAAAGAGCGGAAGCAGGAAACTGTGAGCCTCTTAGTCGTGCAACGCGAAAAACGAACTGAAATTGCGACGGCATCAGGCAAAGTACAAAAATCTTTGTCGTAACGGTGACACCGAAAATGGGTTAATGATGTTTGAACGCATTTAAATGCAAATTAAAGGTCCCCTTTTGACTTTTACAACCTGTTAAGTAAACGGAAGCGGAAATATTAACGTATGCCGCGGAATTTGCTTTCCGCATTAGAGGAACTTTCTCAATACTTGGCACTTTGTACGACGACTCGTGGTCGTCGGTTTTTCCCAAGGATTGTGGTAGCGGTGACATAATGTTGAATGTAAAATCCAGTAGCCTGCAGTGAATATTGTTTGCTGTTTTACGCGAATAGAAGTGTATGAGTGAAAAATATTCGTCGTTCGAATTTTCGAAGCTTTGGTGAATAGAAAACTAGAATTTTTGATGGAATTTCGTATGTGGAGGTTTCTCATTTTAAGGAATCGGGATATTGAGTGGTCTCTGGACTTTAATCTTTGATTATGGATATTAAATATAATAAATGCCAAAAGTGCGAGCATTTTAAATAGTATTAGGGGACAATGCTCATGGATTTTCACAGCAGTAGTTCTTTGAGGATGCCGTATGGAGCAAAAAGGAGGACCTCAGCATTTATAATCAATTGCTAGGATCCGAAAACTAAAATTGTGTTTAAATTTATCATTATATATAGAAAAGGACCAAGCTAAAGATCGTTATGCTGCCTGGGCGTAAGCACTAGGGGTGAGTTAAAATAAACTTCAGAACGTGCGAAGCGAAAACATTAATTGGGATTTATCTTATCGATTGACGTTAAGTAGACACAGCATATAATCAAGATCGGGGAGCATAGGGCAATGGAGTAGCTTGAAAAGTAAGCAGTCGTCAAGGAGCACTCGTCGGGACTCTAATGAAGGAATTTGGAATACGAAAGACGATCACTATAACCACAGTAAGGGATGTTGAATTTAAATAACAGTGAGCGAGAAAATCTACGCTGAACGTGTTCCACTGCATCACTGAGCTATTTATAACGGGGAGACCAGACTTGACAACAATACTCTAGGATGCTACGAACAAGTGAAAAAAACGGATGGAAAGAGGTAGTGATGCTAGTAAACAAAGAAGACCATCTAAGAATGAAACCGGACAGACGAGAGGCATTGGCGGTTATATAGGCAATGTGCAGGTCAAATTTGAGCTTTGGATCGAAATGCACACCAAGATCCTTAAAATTATACACAGCCTTAATGGAAGAGCCGTACAGAATATAGGAATATATTAAGGGTGACATTTCATAAGTATAGGACATCTGATGGATATGTTCAAAGTAAGTAAATTTTTCGAGCACCAGTCGCACAGAGTACAGAGATCGTTTTTGAGTTGGAAGCAGTCGTCGGTAGATTCAATTACTTTGAAAATCTTAAATTCATCAGCAAACAAGAGGCAGGGAGAACGGATAAAGGAAGGGAGATCATTTATAAATGCTAGGAATAATAATGGACCGCGAATGGAGCCCTGACGAACACCGGAAAGTGGACAGAAAGGGGAAGAGGTGGACGATTGCACATATATAGCACAAGAACGACCAGAAACATAGGATGAAAACCAAGACAAAAGAGAACCCGACACCCCATAACTTCGAAGCTTTGCAAGGAGAATTCTGTGGTCAACAGAATCAAAAGCTTTTGAGAAGTCGGTATATACGACATCCACTTGTTTCCGTTGGTCTAAGGCAGAAGCAACAAAGTTAGTAAAAGAAATAAGATTAGAGGTGGGGGATCTACCTTTAACAAAACCATGCTGTTCCGGAGCAAGGAAGAGATGGAGGGGAGAGGAAGTAGCCTGTTGTAAACCACTCTTTCAAGAACTTTTCCAAAACAAGGAAGGAGGGAAATTGGACGGTAGTTGGAAACACAGCTTGGGTCTCCAGACTTGTGGATGGGGGAAATATAAACAGATTTCTAACTGGAGGGGAAGAGCCGGAGGAGAGGCTGAGGTTAAATATAATAAACAAGGGAACACATAAGGACGATGACAGTGATTTGGCCAACAGGTTAAAGGCACCATCAGAACGACAACTGACATTGACATGAAGACATTCGAGTAAGGATTCAATTTCAAGAGGATTGGTGTAAATGGAGAATGAAGCAACGGAAAATGGAGGATGAAGCAACATGGGGAATTTCACAAGGCAAGATATGATTATGTTCGGAAATGAAGGAAGAAAAATATTTTGCAAAAAGACCGCAAATTTAACGTGGACTAGATGCCATAGCATTATCGAGGAACATGGAATCGGGGAAACGATGAGAACTTTTGAGGGAACGGACATAAGAGCAAAAGAGTTTTTGATGATTAGAGCAGATAGAGGACTCAATGCTGGAAAAGTAATTTCGGATAGCTTGATTCACGGCAGTTTTGGCAGAAGATCGTAGCCTCGAATTTTATTAGGATTTTGCGGCTACAAACAGTCTTTTCACCATGGTTCTAAAAATGCAGAATGAATGATTTTCCTACTCTTACTTGCCGTTTGCTCCTTTTTTTTCAAATAACCTCTAGCCAAAAAAGGAAAGGTGTACCTGAAATGATCATACGCAAGGCTGGTCTGTTAAAAGGCGATATTATAAAAAAATGGGAAAATGGAAATTTAAAACTTTCACTACAAACCTTGCGAAGCATCGAAATTTTTGAAAATTGAGCTCCACTGCCAAGGATTTGCGTGAAAGCCAAAGTGAACACCACGTATGGGAAAGAAAGATTTGAGTTTTGAATTTGAGCTCATTCTCTTATACCATAATACTCATATACTACAGACGAGAAAAGAGCAAAGGTAACTAAGTAATTTATGTTTTTTTTATTTAATTAAAAGCTAAGTTTCTCTGACAATTCAAATATTTGGTTCCTTTTTGTACATTAGTGCCAAAGCTCAATGAACACTCGACGATATGAGCACAGTCTTTGCATGGCTAAAAATTTAAGGTAAAGAGAAAGAAGTTAAATGAAATAATTTGAGAAGAAAACTAAAATGCACGTTTTGTTTTTTTTATTGCAAATTGGATTGCAAAGACCTGTTCAATCTTAATACGTTTGTGGTCATTAGTTTAAATTGTAAAATTGGCGACCCCGACGAGTAAAAAACAAAATCGAAAAAAAACAGTGGCGAAACTATATTGCCATCAGAGAATTTGCTAAAGACTCCTCAGGATCCGAAGATAACGCATCGTCAGTGAATCAAAGTTTGGGCCAAGGAATTTTTTAAGCTTAATATCAAAAATGACAGTAAACTTCTTTGTTTAATGTCTTTTAACTGCTCGAAGCTCATACCTCCCAGATACAGGGATGTTAATAGTTGTGGTGGTTTTCAAGGTGCTATGGCTCGAAAGGAGGATGTAGGGAACGTGGTTAATTAAAGAATATTATAAAGAAAGGGTTGGTGTCGTAAGTTTAGGTGAATTAACGACGAACCTGCTGATGATGCGGTTGCATGCCATCAAGCCACGACAATTGCCATTGACAGCGAGATCATGATCGACAATCACTTTCAATCTGAAGCGAACAGGCCGTTAAACTAAACAGGGTCACCATTCCGTAGGACCGACCTACCCACTTCTAAGAGCAGGTCCTAAGCTGACAAAACACTGCACTGGCACCTGGAGCGGTAGTGGTTCTAACAAATGAACAAACCAATATACGACACGCAGACGGTGATGGGACAACCTGGAGTGATTCTCACAGCTGCAATAGATAGCAAGTGATTCTTTTGTTCTACTTCGAGGGTGAGACAGATGACCTTCGACAAAAGGCTGAGCTTTTGTCAGGATGGGACCTGCCCTACTTAAAATTCAGCTGCAAAGCCCGGGGAATCCGGAATGAGCTGTCTTCCAACGAGTCCGTAGAGTTTATTAGCCGACTGACTTTAAAAGCTATTTCACAACCGGAACTGAATTTGAGGGCTACTGACCTATTAAGGCGGTTGATTCGAATCTACTGATAGGTTCGAAGCATTTGAAAATATCGATGCATTGGACACTTCAAGGTACGGCACCGCCTATAACACAAAAACTCTTGAATGCTCCACTTGAGGATGTTCAACAGCAGCGAAAAATTAAGAAAAAATGCTTACTAAACTCCAGTTCCTAAGCAGAACATATTACAATCGAAACGCTATACGCCGGCAAATTTAATGACCATCCTGACCAGCCTTCTATCAACGAATCCAAATATACAAGTATAGCCGATGGCGTATGCGCAATGAGTGCTACGTGCGGCGATACCATTGCAAAAAGTGATAATCAAAAACAACAACAAGTCCCACAAGGCTACGCAAATGTTCACAATGCAACAGTAAATGCACAAGATCTCCAAAATTTACAGAATTTGATGACAGCAATACATAAAACATATTAGTAATACATATAACATAACAGCAACATACTTTTCAGGTGTTTCTGTCATACGTAACATAGACAATTTCGTTCAACTAAAGAAAAAATGGCCTATTTCACATAAATTGCAACAACTGCGGAGAAAATCATATTGCAAACGTCAGAAGCTGTGAAGTTTACACGCCACTCCAGCCAAGCACTCTTGTAACGGGTTAAACAACTGATCATGACCACATTGCCAATAGAGCTTAGTCACTTAATATAAGAAACAACATGTCAAATTTTCGGAGGGAATTAATACAAGGAGTCAGTTTTAGCGCAATCATCTTATTTTGCTGGATCTTCGCTTAAGAGAAGTGGATCCATTCATTTTTTGTGCATCTTAGTAAATGAATTGATGAAAATAATGCAATGGAACATGGAAAATATTAACTTCAAATCAGAGTTCAAGTAATATTTTGGAAATCATTAGCATATTTTATATACGACGCATTACATGCTCTGAATCAGACAAATAAGATAGTCTCTGCAAAGGATAAAGAATTGTTCTTTGTTTGGCACCAAGTACTGTTACAAAAGACATGTTGCATGAAAAGATATTTCAACAATATACACTCTCTTCATCTTACTTCAAGGGTTGATCATTCCAAATGAAATACAAAAGCTTTAAAAACACATGTAAGCGTTTCATAAGCAACTATTGGGGGCCCCCTTTCATATCTGATCTGAACCTCTAATCATAAGAAACGTTGACGTTTCAGCTGCAAAATTTGCCAATCACATTGCAATATTTAATCTTTGCTCTAATATTTTGATGCTATATCAAATTGAATTGTTGTTGAAAATATTAAAAAGTTAAATCGAAAAATTTGCTCACTCCAAAAAAAAATCTTGTGTTGAAATAAGACTCAACAGCTCTTTTATTCTCTTGAAGTGTATCTTACGTAAGCCTATCATATTGATTATAAAGGAAGGTATACCAATATGTTTAAGTAAATGAATTCAACTTACTTATCCTACAAATGTTTGCAGAATGAGGGTGATTAAGTTCAAAATTTCAGCTAATACATGCCGAAAAATTACTCAAAAGTCTAAAAACAAAACATCATCCATCGTCCTACCTGTCAACTTTATTTTCAAGGCAAGAAAACAATGCGAAATAATCATTCTAGACAGTACCCACTGAAAATAACAATATGGCTGCAACGGCTTCACAGCTTCACGAAATAATGCAAACTTTACCGCGAATTTTATTCAGGATAACATTTGTTATTCAAATTTAATAACTTCCTTGCACTGCTATCTTGCGTACCTTCTTTGACTCGCTACGATGCTATTGTAGCGTTTTCGTTACGTAGCCAAAAACCACAAAGATTTGAATACGAAACTTTTGAATGCGCAACGGTACCAGGAAGTGTCTTCGGAGCAGACACAAAATCGCTTTCAAAGTACGAAAGGCAAATTAGCTGTAATGAGGATTTAAGCATCCAACACAACCACAACAATGTTTAAATTACCAAATGCAATGTAAATCTCTCGAAAAACAGTCACTGTAATTTTAAGTCGTGCATTAGAGTATTTCTGGATAGTTGAGTTAGACAGTTGCAACTCAGTTTAAACTTATGTAGATGCAAATCTTACCAGGTACGACAAAAGCTAAAAAGATGCACGTACAAGCTTTTGGATTCAAGTTGGATTAGGGTTTTGAGTTTTGCTTGGGTACAACTTTCCGTTTTCGTTAATATGTTGGAAAGTAGTGGGTACAGGAAATCTCTGATTTACGAAGACAATAGGATTTGGCCAGTTTTCTGCAGACTGAAACTATTGTTTGTCTAAATAACAATTAATATGAAAATTTGACGATTTTTTTTAAATATATGCTTCTGCTAAAGTGTTTCCTGTTAATTAAACTTTTTCGCAAATCTTTAAAAACACTGAAAAGAGTCACCAAACGTTTGTATTTTCAGGCAGTCTTTTGGAAACATTTTGTTTTGTACAGCGGTTTCATTCATTTTTCAGGCAGCAATTTTCACCCATAATTTCTTGGCTAATACAACACTGCATAATATTTCCTCGAATAAACATATATTCACTTTGGTTTCAGTACTAATCTCGCATGTTAACTTGCCCAAAAACAAAGTTTATAAATTAAAACGCGTGTATATCAAATTATCGGTATTTTATACTGAGTATCAAACAAAATATGTGCACACATTTATCCATATGTATGAAGAAAAAACTGCTCAACTGTTAGCAAAACCTCACACTTCTATGCAATTTAGTTCGTTAATTTTCAATTCAGATTTAAAGTAGAACAATCAATAAGTTATGAACAATCAATATGCTAATAATAATAAATTCCATGCTACCCTTCAGCGTATACGGTAACAGTAGCTAAACTCATTTTCAACATAATCATAGTATTCAAACGTGACCACAAATAAATTGCAAGCACATTATCACTATAATCGGATGGTAGAGTATAAATCCACGAATGAGCCTGCAAGCGTTCGTTACCATACGTAATTATGTTTTAACAAGGTAAATATCAAATACCGATGAGCAGCTACAAATTGTGTTAACAAATTTCAATAGCTAGTCTAGCTTATGGTGCAGTGAGTGGAAAGTCATGATAAGTTGAGAAAACAGCAACAACAACATATATTTTACTGCAATAGATTATTTAAAATAATGAACAGTACGATCAGATGAAAGAAAGATGAAAAGAAATTTCGGTTTAACTAATTGAAAATTTTGTGGGGACGAAAGATATTCGAATACGAAATTGAAATTTTGCGACTGTCAGTATTTTTCAAAAGCAACAAACTACTGTTTTGATATTTTGAGCAGAAAAGCTTACTTCTTTTATCAAAATGATATCACCAAATCCATTTTTATGAAATATTTGATTCATTTATGATGGAAAGTATATAAGATAATTATTTTGGTTTAACCACAAAACTGTTAGCTCTTCACCCATTTATAGAAAAAATTTGAATAAATGAAAACAGATTTACCGTGGATTTTGTGAACTAAACTCTTTTGCAGCCACAATCTTACGTAAATTTTTATGCGCCCAGCGTGGGCTCCATAAAAAAAGGATTTTGATTTATGTGTTAAATTATAATCCTATTGTTCTCTGCATTTGCAGGATTAATTGGTGTACTTGAAGCTATGGCTTTGGCAAACATTTTTTTGTCCACATTACTGCAAACTAAGCATATAGAGCCACCATTTTGATCGCTATGAACAGTGGTTTCAGAGAGAAACGAGCACTATGAAATCCTGAAAATTGGGTTTCAGTTATTATTATTAAATCCAATTCAACTCATGAAAGAGATGTTAAACGGATGCTCTTTGCGGCATTAATATGAATGAAGGGCTATTAAATTAGATTACTTCGCCTGCAGCTCGAGATTTTCGGCGATAAAAACTGCTGATTTTCCTTCTCCACATGACACACATTCTTTGCACCGATCCTAGCCATATCTTGGTTTTTTTTATGTATGGATAAATACTCACCCGACGTCAACATTGGTGACAGCTAATTTGACAACGAATAATGTTATCATCACCTTTCAGCTGTCGGGGACAACTTAAACACCAATCAGCTGATATGTGGATCATTAGTAGTGTGTTTTAATGAAACTATAGAAATAATTGTCGATTGTTTCCGGAAGTAAAAGGTTTGCAGCTCTGATTTCTTCGTGTTTTACATGAAATGTTCGGAAAAAGGCCCTTGTTTTATTAAAAAGCTGATGAATAAGTAAAACGCTTGGAAAGTGTAAGAAATAGTTGCTTTTTATTGAAAATAGATTCGAATTTTGTGCACCAACTAATGATGCTGAGCACCTTTTTTTTTTTACAAAAATTAACACAATACAGCACTCTCAGTTGAACTTTCTCCTCCTGATTTCATTTACTTAAAAACTTACAATGACTCAATTATGCTTCACTTCTGCAATGCTGATTATGAAAGGATTAGACATGTTCTTTACTTTATTGATTGGACGAACATGCTTTTATCGTTAAAACTCGAGGTAGTCATTTCCTTTGTTTTTACAATATAATATTTAATTAAAATACTTAGCTTAGATTAAAAAAAAATAAAAAGTTATCTGAGCCATGGCTTGATAGGAACCTAAGAAATCCTTTTGAAATCGTAAACTTTATAAGCGGATTAGAGACAATAGTTAAGTTAGTCCTGCTATTCAGGAAGAATATAATGAAGTTACTAAGCAGTTTTAGCAAATTTTCATGAGATTTTTGACACTTAACCGGCAAAAATATAATCCGCGACACGAAAGAATCATTTGATTTTGTTAATGCGGAGTGAAAAACTACTGGTTATCCATCATTGATGTTCTTTAATAATATCACTTCTTATTCTCCTAAATGAGATTTTTTCGCAGATCCACCAGACCAATCATACGCACACCTTTCTCGCTTTAGTTCATTTTCAACAGTTTTTGTCAACCACTTGGAAATTTCCCCTGAAGAATTACCTAAAGCTATTTTGGAACTCAACTGTAACCAAGTTCCTGGGCTTGATTTTCGTCCTCCGACTTTCTTCCGTAAGTGCATAGAGCAGTTTTAGTGTATATTGTATATTTCCTACTTTTGTATATCACACCCATATTCAACAATGGTGATAGAAGCTGCTATGAAAATTAAAGCTACATTGCCTATTAATCTCCGAAACTTTTGGAAAAGATTGCCTACAATAAACTTTCTCCACTTGCTGATTCCCATCTGAATGAGCAACAACATAATTTTAGAAATAGTCGCTCAGACGAATCTGACGGTTCTACTCTCACACCTTCAGCGTAAAATGGAGAAACAATACCAGATTGACGCAGTCTACACTGACTTCAGTAAAGCGTTTGACAGAGTTGACAATTCTACTTTGTTACAACCAACAGAGTTCTGTCGAGCCACCGTCAGTGCAACATAATTTTTAAGGACTTCTTCTTTGATTGCCCAGTGTGCTTTTTCCCGCCAGCCAGCTCAGTTCAGCGTGAGTTTTAGTGCAAAAGAGGTCGTTTGAGCTACGGCACGCACACGACATCAATTTTGAAAAACACAAACAATAGGTGGGAAGGGAAACTCCGAGAAGGAATCATTATTTATTTTGAAAGAATTCTAATTATTTTTTTTTAAATTTAAAAATGTACATAACAATGAACAAAGATTTTCCTGAACGTAAAATAGAAATACAAAGAAAATTCAAGAACATTTATGAAGTAACGAATTATTGTAAAAATAGATCAAAAAATTGATGTGGGACCCATTACTCAAACCCAGCCGGGATTTACTCCAATCATAAATCAATCAAACAACATTCTCTATTCACTTAATTTTTTCCTTGCTTACCTTTTATTTTTTATCTTCAAAAAGAAACCTAATCGTTATCGTAACATTGAGGTCACCACTACCACTATCTTATTACTTATCTTAAGTTTGAATTTGCTTTAATTTCAAACATTTGTGTAGCTCACTCAGTAGTTGGGATGCAAAAAGGGAACCCCGAAGGTCCATCGTACAAAACTTTTCCACCAACATTAATTCCCTGAGGCAACACAATGAAGTGGAATTTGCGTTGGGACCTACACTATCTAACGCCACAACAGCTGACCAAATGTAAATAGGCCATTCGGCCAGTACGTTAATTTACAGTTTCCAAGTTGGTTGTTGCAGGTCAATCATTGTTAAGCTTGTTAAATCAGGTACAATGTTATTTTTATTTGAACTACAAGTCTTTATATAAAATATATATCAGATTGTGGCAGTGAATCAACACTAATACAATACAATACAATACAACACAATCACTATTGGGATTGTGCGAAAATGTCAAATCGACACAATCGATGTCTATACAGTGCACAAGCGGTCGCAGAGTGATTATTTTTGATTTTCCGAATACAACATGAGGAAATCTACATCGGATAAATCATTAAAACTTGAAATTTACTTAGCGAGACGTTAGTTGAAACCATTGGCTGAATCCCACCAAGGAGGATAATGGCAAGCAAAAACGCGAAGATTGAGTTTATATAAATTTGATAAATAAAATGTTATTCGGCTCAAACTATGCTAAACTGGTTAAACAGTGAGGGACGTCAACTAGCTAGCGACGAAATCTTGATTCGAAAGCTTCAGAAATTCGGACGTGCCAGATATTTACTTAGCTAGCTGACTTCCTATCTTCGCAATCGAGCACCATTTCTAAAACTTCAAGAACTTTTGTCGAAATATATTTTTGCTATCAAAAAAAATATTTTTGCAAGCCCGTCAACTTGGCCAACTTCTTTTCAACATATTTATTTATGACCTCTCTGATGTCCTTGGGAATATAGAAAGAAGATTAGGTAGAACATCTGAAAGTTTGTCACATCGTTGAACTTAAATCTGATGCATTCTTTCTTCAATCTAAAATTGATTCACTTGATCATTGGTGCAATGAAAACAACCTATCTCACACTACATTGATAAGTGCCAGGTTATAAGTTTTTCCCGAAAATGCACTATCTGATACAACACATACTTCCTCAGCAATAACGGGAAAAAACTAGTTTGTTAGCTCGAGTTGATGACCTTGGTATTTATTATCTTTAATGAAAAACTCCCCTTCACTTTACGCTATGATAAAATACTTTCCTGCAAATAAACAGTTAAGCTTCAACGAATGACCTGCCATGGAACATCGAATGACGTTTGCATAAGCTGGAATCCTGCTTTTGAAACCCACAGTAACAGACTCGAGTCCACATAAAAATATTGTTACTTTTCGACTTAAGAGAACTATACAGTCCTTTCGATTTTAATAACCTATTCCCTTATGAGTTTCGTCTGGATCAGTTAAACTTATCGACACTTGCATCTAGAAGAATGGTGGTATTGGCCTGTTTCACATTCGACGTCATTAGACGCATTGTAAAAGCTGAATTCCTGAATAACAAAATGGTGATAGATATCCCTACAAGAAACACCAGGTCCAATCGTTTGCTAAATTAGTATCCATATTCTACTACATAAGGAGCTAACGAGCCGGTAAATATATGCTGCAGAATGTTCAAAAGCATAAGCAATCTGTTTTCCTCTACGATTTTAAAACTATCCTCTAAATCCTCGATTTTACAAACCATTCGGACCTCCGAATTTGAAGTATTTTCAGTAAATGTGTTATTTATTAATTCTTATATATTTATTTGCAATTTTTCATATTTTTATTTTCAATTTTGTGTTCAATAATTGTATATTTAATTTATATTTACTTATTTTGTGATTGAATAAATTAAATTAATTAATTAATATCCTTAGTAAATCTATAATAATATCTAATCTATAATAATATCTAATATGTTATAATATCTATCATAATATCTAATAGAAAAACAAAGTGCACTAAACTAACATCAGACTAAATCTCATATTGAATTGCATGCAACTCTTATTTGTATGATTCAAAAGAATGATTCAAACAACTATTTCATTCAAGTAAATTGGATTCTGAAAATCGCTGCAAAAGACACTCAACTCTAATGATGAGAAAGCCACAGGTGCTCTTACTTAGCCTCTAGCCAGCCTCAAAGATAAACTGCAGTCGCATACAAAGTGTAGTTGGAAGGTCAGTGTCCTAGACTGGACTCGACAAATAAACCAAATTAGTCTCTAATTTCAATGAATACATCGAACATAATACATTCTTACTGTGAATATATTGCAACACTGTGCGAAATAGCTTTAAATACAGTTCAAATTATCAAAGGTTGTTTTTATAATATATTTAAGTAAGCTTCAGACCGAAATTCGAAAAGTATATTTTTGTTTTTCATGGAAAAATTCCATTATTTGATATTAATTTGTGTCCAGTTGTCAGCATGAAATTACTTTGGATTCGAGCCTTTATCAGCGAATACGGTAGTGTTCATGCTAGCTGATACAGATAAACTTACAAAATCGGTCATAGAGTCCGTTTCAAGCTCTTTTAGAGAAACCACACACTGAATTGCAAAGACGGATACTCGAGTTTAATAGTTGTCGTTCTGGCTCTTATTTTGGTCCTCAAGCCAACCAAAACGTGTGGCTAAAAACCACAACGAAAATAAAAGCGACAGTAGCAAACAATGAAAGAACTTTCTCATTTTCTCGTTTTCGTATTGAATTAGATGGCATCAACGGTGCAATCTACACGTAGTATGCATGCAAGTTAAAGTTGGATGTTGTGCGAAATACTCGCAAAATAGCTTTGACAAATTGCTGTATGACCTTTCAATTTCAAGAGCACTCACATCCTTTTGTTAACTACACTACTGGTAGACTGGATGCATATAGCATTAATTTTCGAACAAGAAAACTTGAAATCGGGGGTTTCTTCAACCATTAGTAGGCTACCAGTCAGGTACAAGCATTTTATCAAACGAGTAAATTGATTTCTTATTATTCGACGCTTCTTCCGTAGAGAATTAAGCGGATAAATCAGAGAATCAGGTTCGAAAAAGATCATCTCGCAAAGCAAGGATATCTGGTACTTCTCTTAAATAAACCAATCAAATTGTTTAATGTTCCGTTAATTTCTCTTGCCTAAACAACATTAGAGCTGCGATAAACGTAATGCTTTCGATCAACTGCTCACGAACCTTAAATTACATCCTATCTGCGTGGGAAAATAGCAGTGAAGGCGAAGAAGAAGATGAAAATAACAAATTACTTTCCAGACGCAACCTAATACCAACCCGATTGTTTTATTTGCAACGCTTCATTACGGCCCAGTATCGCTCTGTTATCCATGGATCTCTGTAAAATATCTCTATCTGTCGTCAATTTAAATTATTAGTGTTATTCAAAATGATGCTACGGCAAATAGAATAAGGGTATTAGAAGCCAGGATTTGGGGGAATTTTGTTGTT